>BPLR01004328.1:0-49377 GCA_021605095.1 Caerostris extrusa | reverse complement strand
GGCGCCTTCTGCGGCAGATTTTTCTTTTACTCTTCTTATTAGTAGCTAGCTGCCTGCTCTGAAAAGAAAAGCAGTTTTGCTTTTATTTCCTCTCTTAATGAAAAACTAAAAATGGCCCCCACTGAATAAAAATAAAGAGTATTTTCATTAACTTCTTCAAACAGCGTATCCGTTGAAAGGTAAACAATATTCCTTCGAAAAATAGGAAATTTTTCATCAGCTTTTCAAAACAATTCCAGATAATGAACTTAAAGGCGAACAGACATTCTTTATTGAATAAAAGGAGAGAAAAGAAGTATTTCTTGTTAGCTAGTAATAAAAACAACTCAATTGCCAGTTATAAAAAAAAAACTGATAGTCAGTTTGAGTTCATTGTTGTTCAAAATAACTTTAATGACGTTTTTTTATATATATACAGACGCTTTTATCGAACAATGTAGTTTTTTGCACAAACAATAATATGAGTACACAAAAACTAATTAATCAAAATAGTTATTCCTTTGACAAATTTTTAAAAATGGTGATTTCGAAAAAAGTATCACCTTTTTCAATTTCCACTGTGGCTCACACTCTCCCTATATATATCGTGTTCAAATTTTCAATCGTTCATAAATATTTTTTATTCATCCACCAAGCCTCAAATACATTTTTGAAACTTGTAGTGATGACACTTGGATGCTATCAAAGTTTTTTCAATATTAATTCATTAATTAAGTTTTTAATTAATTAATTTAATTTTTTTTTTTTTTTTTTTAGATTTGGTTGTAATGTATCTACCAATGGATGGCGCCAGATGTAAGAGGAAAATTTCAACTTTATTTATTAAGGACTTTTGCAATATAGTGAAAAAAGTAGAATTGACTTTAAATTTTTTTTTTATATTACTTGTTTTCTATTCATTTTAAACAGTTAGTTAAATAGTAATTTTAAATAGTTACTTAAATAGTTAATTTTAAATAGTTACTTAAATAGTTAATTTTAAATAGTTACTTTAAATAGTTAATTTTAAATAAAGTTAGTTATCTTTTGTTCTGTTAATTAAAATAAAGAGTATTTTCATTAATTTTCACAAACATCATATCCGTTGAAAGGTATACAATATTCCTTCGAAAATAGGGAATTTTTCATCAACTTTCCAGATAATTCAGGAATTCCAGATAAAGTGAACTTAAAGCGGGCAGACATTATTTATTGAATAATAGTGGAGAAAGAAGTATTTTTTAACTAATAATAAAAACAACTAAATTGCTAACAGTTATAAAAAATTTACGAAAAAAACAACTGATAGTCAGTTTGAGTTCATTAAAAGAAACAAAATAATTTTAATGACGTTTTACTGAAAAATGTACTCATTTTTTGCACAAATAATAAAAATGAGTACACAAAACTAATTAATCAAAATAGTTATTCCTTTAACTGATTTTTAAAAAACAATGGAGATTTCGAAAAGAACCCCTTTTTCTGTTAATTTTAAATAGTTAGTTAATCAGAAAAAAAAATCTGAAAATAATTTTTTTTTTTAAAATTGAGATTTTTATTACAGAATAACTTTTAATCGTCTGTATTATAAGAAATAAGTAGTTTAATTGCTTCATTAGCATTTAAATATGATATCTTTTTTAATAAGTAACTAATATTTTTAATTAAATGATTATTCTAATTAGTTTTAAAGTCATTGTGCCTTTTTCTAAATGTTTAAGAAATCAATAATTGCAGTAAGTATATATAATAAATTTGTAAATTTTATATATTTTTTAACATTTCGATGAAATAATAATAATAGTAATAAGGACCATCCACCAACTATTTGATTATAAGTTTTCTTTGAAGTAGCTTAAAATGTGAGAGATTTTATAGTAAACGATTGGACTTTCAAACGGAGAGAATCCAACAAATAAGAATTTTTATGTCTATACAAGATATGAATAAGCCAAAAGATTATTCGGTAAGATTCGAGAAAGAAAGTGCAAGATGCAAACTACTCAAATTTCACGCCTATGGATCAACTGGTTCAACTTAAATCGTTGTGGGGAGAAAACATTCCAACCACTTTGAGCAATGATAGCATTTCCATAATATAACTGACCCCATTTAAATGGACACGACAGTATCAAGGTGAATAACATAAGATATTCGTTGTATTGTATTGTTATTCTATGCAATTAATTTATTTATCCATCAATATGCAATTTTTTGCAAATAAATTTTCAGATTTACTTTCTTTGTTTTTGAACTAATCAAATGACAAACCAAAAATAAGACAATCTTCATATGTGTGATAAGAAATTAGAATCGAAATAAACTTTAATACGTATACAGATAAATTCAAGTCTACATAAACTTTAATTGGAAGTAATAAAAAAAATTCTACATTTGCTATTACATACATGTCATGCATATCACATACATACATGCTATTACATTTTTATATTAGTACTTGAATCGTCTATTTCAATACTGAAAAAAAAAAGTAGAATAATCTAACAAATTTGTACCTAATTTTTGAATTCAAATTAATTTCAATATAAGCGTGTGTTTCTTCTTCACTGGCAGCAGATCCATGGTGGGCCAAGCCGTTTGCCTACTGGTAGATTCCGAGACAGGAGATGGTTGTATTGCCAACACTATTCCTAATATTCATGTTTGACTGAGACGTAAGGTTTAAAGTGGTTTCCGAACCACTACAATTATCCAGGCCACCGCCGGAACACGAACCAGAAATTTGTGGTATCGGAACAAAGTGCTCTTCACTCTGCCATCAAGCCCCATTAATCAGCGTAATAATATAATAAAAGCTATTTATTTCAATTAAATAATGAACTTATTCTTAGCTACGTTAAATATTAAGTAAGTTATCTAAAATTTACAGCTTAATTAATTTTATTATTTACTATTGCAATTATAAAAACCTCTTTTTAATAATATCATCCCTGCAAAATTATAAGTAAAGAATCATTTCAATATATAAAAAACCTATGAAAACAACACATTTTAAATATAATGAGAGACATAAGTCTCTTATTATAATATAAAACCATTAAAATATAACCAAGTTTAAACGATTAAATAGCATAAGATAAATCATATTTTAAGATTCTGATCTGCGCAATTGTGCGTTTAAAATAAATCAACTGATTAACATATGAGCTATGCTAAATAAAGTTCACAACAATGTATGTGATTTTACGATAATTATGTCCCGTAAATAACTAACAGTTTAACAATACTAAAACATACATAATACAACAATATTATTCACTGAAGATATCTCACTACGGATATTTTAAAATTTCTTTGCTTAAATGTAACTTTACACTTAAAATACCGTAGTAAATATCAAAAAAATTTGAGTATATCATGAATTATTGCTGGTATAATCTTTAAAAGTACCAACTTCTCATTGATAGAAAAAGCATAACTTGCTCTATAAAATTTCTTCCAGTACAGCATAATATTTTACTTTACTTACCAAACTTTTTCCTGCACCTTTGGTTAAAAAAAAAAGACAAGAAAAATAAAATAAAAGATTTCTATCTGTACTCTCTGCTTTACATGATTCACGTTTTTTAAAGAACAACTTCTGATCTTCGAAAGAAGCAGATATTCGACTTAATTTCTAATTTATTGAAAAGTCCACTCAGTAATGAAATCAGCTCTTTATATACTAAATAAGCTAACAATGTAAAGTATCTTATTGTTCAATACTATAATATCATACATAATACGACAATATTATTCGTTGAAGATCTGTCTCGACAATATTATTCGTTCAATACAGATAGTTTAAAAACTTCATTGCTTAAATGTAACTTACTCTTGAAAAATTCTGCAATAAAAGGTCAAAAACCTAATTGAGTATATATATCATGAATTATTATTTTTCCTGGCATAATATTTAAAAGTACCAACTTCTCATTGGATAGAAAAAGCATAACTTGCTCTATAAAACTTTTTCCAGTACAGAACAATATTTTATTTTACTTCCCAAGACTTTTCTGCAACTCCAGTTAAAAAAAGACAAGAAAAATAAAATAAAAAATTTCTTTCTGTACTATCTGCTTTACATGATTCACGTTTTTTAAAGAGCAACTTTGATCTTCCTAAAGAAGCAGACATTCCACTTAATTTCTAATTTATTGAAAAGTCCACTCAGTAATGAAATCAGCTCTTTATATATACTAAATAAGCTAACAATGTAAAAAACTATCTTATTGTTCAATACAATAACATCATACATAATACGACAATATTATTCGTTGAAGATCTGTTCGACAATATTATTCGTTCAATACAGATAGTTTGAAACTTCATTGCTTAAATGTAACTTACTCTTGAAAAATTCTGCAATAAAGGTCAAAAACCTAATTGAGTACTATATATCATGAATTATTATTTTTCCTGGCATAATATTTAAAAAGTACCAACTTCTCTTGGATAGAAAAAGCATAACTTGCGCTATAAAACTTTTTCCAGTACAGAACAATATTTTATTTTACTTCCCAAGACTTCTGCAACTCCAGTTAAAAAAAAAAAGACAAAATAAAATAAAAAGAATTTCTTTCTGTACTATCTGCTTTACATGATTCACGCTTTTTTAAAGAACAACTCTGATCTTACTAAAGAAGCAGACATTCGACTTAAATTGTTCAATACGACAATATGTTGAAGATAGCTCAATACATATATTTTAAAACTTCTTTGTTTAAATGTAACTTGCTCTTCAAAAATTCCGTAATAACTATCAAAAATTTAATTGAGTATATTATGAATTACTGTTTTTCCTGTCATAATTTTATTAGAAAATCTTTAAAAGTACCAATTTTTTTGGATAGAAAAAAGCATACTTTGTGTATAAAACTTTTTCAAGTATTGCAAAAAATTTTTACAAATAAATAATTAAATATACTTTTATTTTATTTTGTTTAACTTTTACTTAATTTTTATTGTATTATGTTACTCATGGGGACATTATCCTTAATTACACATTTTCAGTTTTTTTTTTGTAAATCATATTTTTTTTTCATCACCATGTACTAAATAGAAGATAGGAGTTCAAGACCCCTCTGGGGCCAAGGTACTCCGAAAACTAGTAAAGACCGACTTTCAAAATATTTTTATTTTACTTTCCAAGACTTTTCCTGTATCCTCAGTTAAAAAAAAAAAAAAAAAGACAAGGAAAAAAAAATTCTATCTGTACTCTCTGCTTTACATGATTCACGTTTTTAAAGAACAACTTCTGATCTTCCTAAAGAAGCAGACATTCGACTTAATTTCTAATTTATTAAAAAGCCCACTCAGTAATGAAATCAGTTCTTTATATCTATATACAATAAAAAAAAAAAAATCGTCTCCCCTCAAAGTAAAGCAAAAAATAATAATAGAAAAAAAAAAAAAAAAATTAAGGGGTCATTCTTCAAGAAAACTGCCCCCCCCCACATATCAAATCCACTTTTCGAAACGGTAATTTGTAAAAACAGCAAGGCGAAAACACAATCTCCAAGTCCACTTAAAGAAGTTTCTTAACAGAGAGGTCAGAAACATGGTCACACAAGAATCAGATAGAAGGGGGAAAAAAGGCCCCCAACACAAAGAATAGGGAATAATCGAACAAAGAAAGTCAATAAGTAAGGAACAATTTCGATTATAGTCTCCGTAGAATTATTTTTATGTACTTTTTTTTTTATTTGAAGTTTTACGTGGAGTACAGACGGTACAGGAAGATACCATTAAAATGAACTTTGAGAGATTTCTCTCTATATATCTATAAAAGATAAAATCAAGCTCTATTGAGAGATTGATAAGATGTAATTACTTTAGTATCAGTAATCTTAAAAGAACAATTGAGAAAATTGAACGCTACTTGTTAAAGATTTCTTAATGTGCATGAATAGGATAACACAGAAATGTAACTACAGATTTAAAACATTATTTTTATAATGACCTAAAACTAAAAAGTTTTAATAATGGCTATTCAACTTGCTTGACCATATTTCGGGATTCGTCTATAGAACTAATAAATAGAGATACAGACAAAATCAAACTCTTTTGCGAATTGATAAGGTATAATTATTTAGTATCAGTATATTAAGAGAGCACAGCTAGCATGCAGAAAGGCCGATGTTCGAATCAATTGGTGGTATTGTTGTAGTTATTCTTTTTCTTTTTTCGAAATGAAGAGACCCTATGGCGATTATGATAATATGTGTAAAGCATTTTGAATAGATAGTCAGACTACCTGAAGGGGAATTTTCTAGGGATTCCTCCCATACGAGATGCAAATTCAGAATGTTTCCCTAAATGTCTGTGTGAAAGGCACTGTCCTCCCCGCATAGCCCTTCTGGTAGGGCTGTTCGTGATATACACAAAAGTGTTTAAATAAGCCCACTGATATTCCACCTATATTTTTCTAACTGGTAGGGCCCCTAGGTATGGAGGTGAGTTGTGGAGAAATGAAAAAGAAATAAGAAATTATCTTCCAAAATAAGTAAGGTAGAATGACAAAAGTGTTTAAATAAGTAGTATAAGTTTAAATAAGTATGAAATGCGAACGTTATTTTTCGGTAGAAATATGTAGTAGATGGGAAGAGATAAAAATTAAGTAGTAGTAGAAGGGAAGAGAGAAATAAGATAATTATATATGGAAAGATAGTAGATAAGAAATAAATTAAACGCATTAGGATAAGATATAAAGTAATAGTAGCAAGTACGTAGGTTATAATAGTAAGTATATAGTCTTGTATAAGTACGTATATAACAGTAATAAAAATATAGTCCTTAGTTGAATAATTAACCACATTTAACAACAGATTTTAAAACTTCATTTTCGTCATAATGAATAGAAACTAAATGGATTTAATAATGCTAAATATTTTCTAAACTTGCTGCCTTATTCCTTTATTAGATAATTCATTCGTTATTATTTTTAAATATTTTCAAGTTATTTAAAAACATTAAATATTAGTTTTCAACTTGAATTTCTTTTTATATTTCTTTTTATATTATTATAAATAAAGTTTTTTTCATATGAATTTGATATTAATTAAAAAGAACTTGAAACGTAAAAAAAAAGTTGTACACATTTATATTTATTCAATTTAAAATGCAGATATTGCTCTTTGAAACTGCTTTATTTATTAATTTTCATCCAGTTTTTAGTCTCAAATTTGCAAATTTAAGGAAATTTAAAACTATCTGAAATTTTAAAGTAATGATTTTATAAGAATTGGATGAGTTGGATGTCGAGTATTAAAAAGTAATAACGATTTACGATTCATGCTGATTAAAACATCATTGCCATTCACTATAGCTGAATTCATTTTATAAATCGTATTTTTAACTGATTTTTTTCAAAATAATACAAATGTATGATAATCTTTTTTTTTAATATATTTTCAACAGTTAAAATATATTAATCTTTGTAATACTATCAAGTGAAACCCACTTCAAACAAAAACGGAGATAAAAAAAAAAAATTGTATAAAAAATTTTCACAGTGAGATTAAGAAGTGGACACCAAATTCTTTTTAAAATTTATTAAAAACTATTATTTAGTTACATTAAACAAGTTTAAAGTGCAAGTATGCCAAAACAGAATTTAACATAAGAATTTTCTTTAAAATTCTCTGAACTATCTATCCCAATTAAATTGCTTACTTTATACTACAAATAAACAGTTTCAGCTTTTATTTTTGAAATGTTATTTTGTTTCTTTCTACATTTAAATTGCTTTCCAATTAATTAACACATTCTAAACTTTATGTATAATAATAAACAAACAAAATTCGTTAGAAATATTGTTTTCATTAAATTCCATACATCAAAAAATTCATATAGCAATTATTAAAATAAAATATATACAATAACATTTTTACAACGGAGTGAAAACATCTTTTTGTTTCGATTATTAAAAATATAATCAATAATAAAATAAATAATAAAAACGATTCTTATCTAAGTAATAAAAAAAAAAGCATACTTTTACCAAAAAGAATTAGAGAAACATCATTTTTAAAATATGAAATTTCGTCAATTATTAAAACCTTCTAGTTCTTAATCTCTGCCAGTAGGCAGACGGTTTGGCCACCACCACGGGTTTATTGCGCCATTGAAAAAAAAAGAATCATAAAAAATCATAAAATCATCAAATTTTAATCATAAAAAAAAATAGTGAATTTCAATCGATTTAAATCAATTCGCTAATCATAGTAACAATATATCGATAATTTTCACTTTCATTTAATAAACTTGTATTCTTTAGAAAAACCAACCAGACATTAAAGAACTAATGAAGAAGTAACATAGACACTAATTTTATAACTAAAACTTAACAAACTTATTAAATGTAAGCTTATTAAACAAGAATTTTCGAGGAATTTGTCTGTAAGCCAAACATGTTTCTATTTCCGTTAAAAGCTTTCGCATAATTAAGAAATTGGAACTTTGTAAAGAAAGATATTAATAATAGTGATTATCAAAAATAAAATTTTTGATTCGTTTGCTAAACATTTATTAACCCGTGACAAATATTTAACAGTACTTTATAACTAATCCTTTAAAAGTCATATCTCAAAAATATTATAAACATAGATTCAAACGGATTTTTTAAAGATAATAAGTTCTATAATAATATATTAAAACTTCACAATACAATTAAATATCCCTGAGATACAAACACGAAAATAAAAACAAATCAATCTGTGTTTAACCAATCAAAAACTGGACACTACCCCCTGACAAGTTTTAGAACTCTAGATAAAAGTGCTGGTCAAGAACTTTCTTTTCTCTCACACACCCACCCACCGCTGAAGGGTCCGGCATAGTCCTAACAGAGAACAAAACGAAACAAAAACTAAAAGTTGGACATTAACATTTTTTTGCTCTTTTTAAAGAACACGTTTCCCGATTCAAGAGTGAGGGTGTATTCCCCTCCTACTCCCCGCATACACTTTGGAGGATCCTCCCCCATTGACCCCCTTTAAACTTGCTGACAAATGAATTTGTCCAATTTTTCCGGTACTGTCCTCCCAAATCACACAGTAAAAAATTTTTACTAAAATGTAAAACATAATAGCTCCTTCCCCCATACACGAATAACCGTTTTCCAAGCTATACAGAGATATAAAAAGTTCCCTTTCTTGATAGTTGTAAAAGTATGGAATTGAGATTACATTAATGGCCAAAATCACACAGTAAAAGTTTTACTAAAATGTAAAACATAATAGCTTAATCATCTTAAAAATAATTACCAAAATTTAAAAGTGTTTTCATACAAACAAGTGAACTTGTCCAAATGACGAGACAAATGAATTTATCCAAGTGTTTTTCCGTATTGTCCTCCTATCCCCCACGAATAATTGTCTTTGGAAGCTGTGCAGATAGACAAAAGTTTCATTCCTTGATAGTTATATGAAATCGAGATTACATTAATGTCCAACAAATCACACTGCAAAAGTTTTACTAAAATGCAAAACATAATAGCTTAGTCATCTTAAAAATAATTATCAATATTTGAAAAGTTATTCCATACACACGAATGAATGACAAATTAACTTGTCCAAATGACGAGACAAATGAACTTGTCCAAATGACGAGACAAATGAATTTATCTAATTTTATTATCCTCCTCCCCTCACGTAAGTCAGTTTTCGCAAGCTATAATACAGAGAGATAAAAAGTTCCCTTTCTCGATAGTTATATGAAATTGAAATTACATTAATATCCAACAAATCACAGAATAAAATTTTACTAAAATGTAAAACATAATAGCTTAAATATCTTAAAAATACTTATGAATATTTGAAAATTATTTCACACAGTATATGCTTAAATAATAATTTAGTATATCTAATGTTGGAAAGTTGAATTAGTTTGCCTTAAATGACCTGTAACTATAAAAGAACAATAAAAATGAAAACTATGGCATAATAGCACGGGATTTTCTATTCAGCGGGTCTAACTAGCCCAAAGTGTGCACAAAATGACTGTAGAACGACAAACCAAATCAAACCAATCCATTCAGCGTGAAGTACAATCATGTATTAGGTTTTCACACTGAAAGTTATATTTATACTGAAGAGTATCTACCATGAAATCTTACACATCTCAACAGCAGCCTGATGGCCAATTGACTAGCGCTCTGGTCTTTGGTACCGCAGGCTTGTTTGAATGTTTGTTAGTAGTTCGGAATCCACATTAAACTGTTGGTCCCGGTCTAATTAGTCTAAAGTGTGCACAAAATGACCGTAGAGCGACAAACCAAACTACACATTACGAAAGGATTATTATTAAACACAGAACAGAAGTCATTTATCTTTAAAGTCATTATTCTGTTTATTTGAAATAATATAAAATCATAAAAAATTTTGATTTGTTTTTTTCTTTTACAAACTTTGAGATTATGAAATTTAATATTCATGCTAATTTCAAGTATTATGTGTATTTTTTTTCAAAAGCAGAGGGCAGATTCATAACAATAAATCTAATAAACATTTGTTCATTTGTTATAATATTTTCACATATTTTTGTTCGCTTGTTCTAAAAAATTAAAACTTAACTCATAAAAATTATAATCACTGTTGAAAACTTTATCAAAAATCTATGGAATCAGCAATTCATGCACTTTAACCAAAAAAAATGTTAAGTATTTATTTATCTATTATTTATAAAAGAGACAAGCTTTCCTTTGTCTTTATATTTCTTTGAACTCCATATAAAAATTTCACTAGATAAATTTAATCGAACGTCTACTTTCCAGCGAAATAAAAAATCAAATATTAGACTTATTTTTTATTATGTCATTAACTGTATGACATAATAAACTGTATGACATAATTTAATTCAAAATTAAAACTTAACTCAAAAAAATTATAATCACTGTTTTGAAAAATCAAAAATCTATGGAATCAGCAATTTGCACTTTTAATCAAAAAAAAAAAAAAATGTTAAGTATTTTATCTATTATTTATAAAAGAGACAAGCTTTCCTTTGTCTTTATATTTCTTTGAACTCCATATAAAAATTTCACTAGATAAATTTAATCGAACGTCTACTTTCCAGCGAAATAAAAAATCAAATATTAGACTTATTTTATTATGTCAAGACATCTTAACTGTATGACATAAATTTTATTAACAAATACTCATTAATTTTAACATAAATTGCGATCTATGCTACTCTAAAATACTTTACAGTTTTGGGCATAAAATGATTATTCATATATTTTTAACCTTTTGCAAATAATTTTCAAACAAACAGGCAGTAAATAATTTTTCATTTTTATGTCTTTTATCTTAATAATTAAGCAATATATAAGTTATATTAAGCACGGAATCCTAGTTCCCATCCCTTTTTATCATACTTTCATCATAATATGAAATTCATTTATTATATTTATGATGATATCCATTATTCTCGGTATTTTTCCCACCAACAGTTTCTCATTAAATTACGTTAGAATAGAAAAAAACCCGAGGTACAAAGTTTTTTTCGTTTTCTATGGTTGAACCTAGACAAGACTTAGAACCAGACTCATAACTCACTATGAATCATTGTTTATAATAAACCATCAAAATATGCAGATGTAATAAGTATTAATAAATTTTAACGACTTCACAATAAAAATATCGAACTGTTGAATTATTATATCACTATATATTGTTAAAATAAGCAAGAATAAATCTGTAGTCAAGATAAATTTATAGCAACAAAAATAAATGTTAATTTACTTAAAGTAATCAAGAACACCAGACAGAAGACAACCAGACAGCAGAAAATTTGCAATGCTATAGCTTCTATAATTATTAGTTTAATAAAATTTTATTAATTTGGGGTTTAAGAATTTTTCCCCATCTTTCTTATGTAGTACATTAATATTAATTTAACTATAATTTACGTACATAATACAAATACAGTAAGTAAAAAAATGCAAAATTTAAACCACTATTGCTGCTATATGAATGCCATTTACTTAATTAAACTCACTGATTTTTGTTTTAGAAATTACTTTATATGTACTGAAAATGAATATAAAATTACGTATAGCAATCAGTTATAAATTGTAAAAAATTTACATTTCTATGGCTATTTTAATAATCCTCACAGCAGCAAAGCTCTGAAAGTTAGTATTTAAGAATTTTCATTCGTTTTAAATATAATAGAAACTAATATGAATTTATGCAGGGTCAGCTTATACATTACAAAATTTACATTAGTATAGCTGATGTATATACATTGATGTGAATGTTGTTATAAAATGTCGTAGAATGCAAGTAGTGTAAAGCTCACTAATTTGGTGTTTAAAATTTTATTGTTCTTCTTCTTAAATATACTAAAAATGAATACAAATTTATGCATAACAGTTAGGTATAAACTGAAAATTTATGTAATGTTCTATAAATGTCAACTATTTAATAAATCTCACTAATTTGACATTTAAGAATTTCTTATATATGAGGAAAATGGATATAAATTTACACATATAGCAGTCAGTCAGTAGCAACATTTACATTACTAAAACTGCTATGACTATAGTTCGCCAAGTAAAGCTCACTAATTGTGTGTAGAAAATAATCGTATCATTTTAAAGGTAAATTTTTAGTCTTACTGAAAATATGCAATTTTATTTTTAAATATTTATATTGCATAAATAATAATAATGAGATTCATTTAGGTCTTCGGAATTTTTAATATGATCAAAGAAGCGTTTTTGCAACGTTAATAAACATTTAAATTAAACTTTATTTAACATTAACTATTAAATTATTAAGCCGTTAAAAAGATTCTTTATTCTATGTAAATGAACCGATTATGTATATAAACATATTTTTCTTGTAAATTGATACGAGGAAAAGTACTAAAAATTATTTGATTTTAAAAGAATATTTGATTACTAAAGAATATTTGATTTTAAAAGAATATTTGATTTAAAAACTCATAATTTTCATGGTTTTCATTACATTTCGTGCATTTTTTTTTTGACAAAGGCAAAAATAAGCTTATGATTTAAATGATAATATCGGAACTTTTTAAAAAATTGAGGAAAACATTAGTAACATTAGCAAATGTTATATTCTTCATTAAATTAATATGTAAGTAATAAGTAAATTAATAACGTGAGCATAAATTGCATATTTATTAAGTTGTTTATAGTTATACTGTTAGCTATTTAAATGAAATAATTTAGCACTTAACATGCTGTGATTCTTACTATCGTAACAATCGGCAAACCAAATGCCGTATACCGTTATTTGATTTACAATAAATGAATGAACTTGATTTACATGAAATGAATACGGTTATTTGATTTATAATTCAAGATCAAAGTTTCATATAAATATACCGTAACACACTATCTTAACAATCGTGCAAATCAAAATGCTTGTTTGGTTTACCATAACTGAAATAATGCCAAACTCAAAATTCTGCGATACTCTATCTTAACAATCTTGCACAAAAATAACAGAGAAATGATATTACATGCAAACTGATAAAATGCACGCAACCATATATGTATACACCGTAGCTAGAATACACGCAATGATTAGTTATTTACAAAACCACTAGGAACAGAATAATAAATGTATTTAAAATAAATGTTTTTAAATAAAAATAAATCTCTCGCTAATTGACACACAGATGTCGATGTGAACCTCATTGATTTCTATTTATCATGATTGTTTGCATAAAAATTGAGTTTTGCAATCATTAGAATGATTATCCATGAAACCAAACACTTATAGACATGGATAAAGCAATTAATGTATTATAATTTAAATAATTATTTGTCAGTTAATAATTTACATAATTATTTGTCGATTAATAATTTGCATAATTATATGTCAACAACTATTATTTGTCATTTAATAGCAATTCTGACAAATCCGTTTTAAGAAAATAGTATATTGGATAAATAAAAAATGAATTAAATTTTATTCAAATGTTAAATTTACATCAACTATCATATTTATTTACTTTTAATAAATATGATAATTGATCTTGAAAAATAAGAAAGAAATTGCCAAATTTGAAAATTAGTTATAATATCTCTCAGATATTTTAACTAACAAACAAGATCAACAACAAAGATCAAAATGTGTAAACGTTATATGTATAAATGACGTAACTAATTTCAACTATAGTGTTAAATGTGATAACTTAAAATAGCATTATCGTAAATTATTTAATTTTTTATTTGGTTCGTAAGATAAACTATAACAATCTCATTAAATTTCAGTGTTTACTCACATCTATAAAACAATTATTTTTCAGTGTGTTGCTATTAATTTTCTATTTGTTTAATACTTATGTAAAAACGGTAAATTAGCTAAATAGATTAGAATAAATGATAATTAATTATAAAAAATGAATTAATATAAAAATTATAATTAATATTAATATAAAGATGTTTATTTTAAAATATAACATAATGTAAACGTAAATTAAAATGTAAAAAAAAAGCAACATTTTAAAGTTTAAAGAGTACAATAAAACTATTATTCTATCTTATTCTTTTATCAATCATAATAAATAATACTGATTGCTTTTTAATAAAATGCGCTAGACAAAAAGTCAATGTATAATTTACTTTAAATTTACAAAATATCTTTGTTATTTATTTCATTGGAGTTTTTCAGTTATATATAAAAAATAATTCAGCTAACTTAATATAAATATATGATTTTAATGTTTAACATTTGCCAATGCCTACAGCATTGGAAATAAAATAAAATAATAATAATTTATAATTTTAGAGACAAATTCAGGCTACGGTAATGCCGAACAATTCTCTTCCTATATACAAGCAAATTTACATAACATAAATTGCAAAAAACTAAGAAACAGTATTACATATCAAGAGAAAAGTCATAAGGAAAATTTTTCAGGAACTAATTTTATATTCTTAACTATGGTTTTCAATTACTTCATTTAATTGTCTACATTACATACAGAAAAAGAAATTTAATTTTACTTTCTTTTTAAATTTGTTTACAATGAACAAATGCCATTAATTATTTAAACTACACACTATATTTTGACACGCATTTATAGTTTTGTATTTGTAGTACCCTTATAAATTGATGCATCAATATATGAATGAGTGTGATTTGTTTTGGAATGTTATTAAATACAAAAGAGTATTAATTACTTAAAATATATAATATTAGTAATGACGACATTAAGTATATATGACGGCAATAAGTATTATATTAAATATAGAATATATTTTGATATAAACGTCATCAAAACTCTTTTTTTTTTTTAGTATAGGTTGACTTAAATAGCGAATCTGTTTTTAAGAAAAACCATATATGAATTTAATGTTTTTATGAATGTTATATGAATTTAACAAAATATTCATAAACAAAATAGAAAAATTACTTTGATGCAAAAAACAAATTCAATCAACACGATTTCCAAATTTCTAAACAAAAATAAAACTCTTTAAAATTTACGATCACATAATTATTTAGAAATAGAGAATAAACACTTACCAAAGTTTCGTCAGGAGAAATTAAATCGATCAAAATTTAACGGGCCGCTGTCATCGATGCAAAAAAATGTATCGATACAAGCGCGGTTTCTCAATGAGAGCTAGGAACGCACATGGAGAAATCGCATGTGTACAGAGCGGCCGTTAGTCGAACAACGCGCTGCGTTGCGCCGCGTAAACAAACCAAGATCACTTCTTTCCCGCGCGCGCAGCCATCGCTGACCCCACCCCTGTAAACGCGGCTCCTAACAACCACCACAGTAAAAAATAAAAACCACACAGCCACTCCTCCCAGTCAAAAGAGCTTCCCCCAATTAACTCCTCAGTTGCTCCCTAGATGGCAGCACCAAGATTAATAGTGCTCATTTTTTTTTTTTTTTTTTTTTTTTATAGCAGGCGAGCATTTTTTCCTGCTTCAGCGAAACGTTACAAAGGCGAAAAAAGGGAGGGGGAGAAAATCATTTATTGCCTATTACCGACACTCTAGTCAAGCCTCGTAAAACACCAAAAAAGATCGAAATGCAACCTTTTTCCAACCTTCGTCTAGTAGTGTGTTAGGCAACCACGAGTAGTGGCTTCAAGAAAATCTCTCTACCCCCTACCTCCTCTTCCCTTTTTTTTTTAACGCTCCCCAATTTTTTTTTATCATTATTTTTCAGTTTCTTGCGGTGATCGATAAGTTGGTGTTTACATCGGGATTTTTCTCGTTGACTCAGCACAAGGTATTTGGGATCGAGACAAGAGAGAGAGGGGAGTAAAAAAAAGGGAGAAAAAAAAAAAAAAGAGAAATTGGAGGAGGAAGGAGAAAGAAAAAGAAAAGATCCTTCGACATAGGATTTTTTTAGCTCATAAAGGTGATATTCTCGTCTGTTTTTTTTTTTATATATATAAATCTATTTATTTATAGTGCACTGTTTTGTAAGTGGGTTTTAAGTCTTTTGACAACCATGGCTGAGAACATTATAGGAACGCTCGAAGAATTTGATGCGGCAAATTTATTTCTCCTTGGATGGGAAAAGAGCTGTCATTTTCTTCCCATGAAATAGTGGGTGGGTAGGAAATAGAAAATCTTGCCTAATTTTAGGGATTTAAAAAGTCAGCTTAAACATATTTATTTTATTTCATAAACAATTTTCAATTTTTGCTTATAATTTTATATAAAATAGTAAAACACCACAACAATAAAAAAATATATATATATATGTCTAAAAATACAGGAAGTATTTCTTAAATTGTATAATTTTCTTTGGCTACCTCAGAAATAATATTGTTTGAATTATTTTAGTACTACTAAAATGGTAATAAATCCACTTTAAACCGTAGGTCCCGGCCTAATATGACTGTAGAAAGTTGTAGGGCTGACAACCCTACCCGCAAAAGGAAAATATCTGTCGTCTCGAAATCTGCCAGTAGACACACGGCCTTGGCCCACCATGGGGCTGTTGCACCATTGATGATGATGATGATGATGAAAATGGTAATGAAATTAAACCTTTTAAATCTACTTTAATACTAAAAATTTGACACATAATCTACATAAAAACTCAATGGATTTATTTTATTAAAATAAATTTAGTTTGAAGTACAAATATTTCGCTCTATTATGTTAGTTACAAGTAGTATAAAACAATTGTATATATATGATATTGTATAACAAATTGTTATACAAATGGTATATGCAATCTTTCCTGATATTTATTTTATTAATATTTTTCTTGATAATTATTTATCTTCAGTTTCTTGCGGGGATAGATAAGTTGGAGTTTTACATCAGAATTTTCTGGTTGACTCAGCACAAGGTATTTGGGATCGAGACAAGAGAGAGAGAGAGAGAGAAAGGGAGAAATTGAAAGAGGAGGGGAAGAAAAAGTAAAAAGACCCTTCGACAGGATTTTTAGCTCATAAAGGTGATATTCTCGCCTGTTTTTTTTTTTTATATATAAATCTATTTATTTATAGTGCATTGTTTTGTAAGTGGGTTTTAAGTCTTTTGACAGCCATCGCTGAGATCATTATAGGAACGCTCGAAGAATTTGATGCGGCAAATTTATTTCTCCTCGTATGGTTATGATTTAAGTAGTATATACAATCTTTGCCTGATATTTAAAAAAAAAAATCTTGAATAAATAATGGTTATATATTTTAAAGATATACAGAAGACATTTTGAACAAATAATAAAAGTGTAACGCACCGCTGGACTAAAATGGATAGTATGAAATACTTCAAAAAACTGCAAAAACAAATTTATTATACAGTTTCAAACATATTTTTAAAGAAATGTGGCTGTATAATTACAATGAAAAAAACTTAACTTTTTTTCTTGACAAAAATTTAAAAAAATTATTTTGAATTTTTTTTTGAAAAACAAAATCTTATTAATATTTTTTTCTAGAATTCGATTAGTTGAATAATTTTTCAATAAGTATCTAATTTTGATGAAATCGTTCAGGGTTTTCAATATGTATATGTTATCAATATAAATTTTGAAAAAACTACACAGGAAAAACCCAAAATATTAAGGCATAAAATAAGCATTCCGGATTTAGATTATAACATGACGAAATTAAAATAAATTATAAGTATAAGAAAAATAATTTTATTTTTATTCATTTTTAAATATATTTTTCTCCCTAAAATATATACAGCCTTTATCTGGTTTTTGAAAATAATCATTAATGATTATTATTCATCTTAGAACTAACTTTAAAAGTAATTTATCTTACAAACATATTCTGTTTTTTAAAACCTAAAAGTATTACCTATACATTGTGTATTCATTTAAATACATTTTTAATTCAAAACTTTCACAAATAAAATTTATTTGCATTAGTAAATATTAAAAATGCAGCTTGAAATTCTTTTTTAGAAAAATGAACAGAGTTGATATAGTCAACAATCAAAATAAATGAATGAATTTATCTTCCTATTAAATAAGCTTGTTTTATCATCATTATCAAACTAATATAAATTTCGATATATTATTACTTAAATTGGTAATTTATTTAATAAACTAGAGAAAATGGTTGCATTTTCTTCTTACTATAATTTATATATTGTGATCATGTTATAATCTACATCGTTTATTTTATGCTTTAGTATATTGGATTTTTTCTGTCTAAGTATTTCAAAATTTATATTGATAATATAAATATTAAAAAAAGATACAAACTAGAGAAAAATCAAACACACAAAAAATAAGCAGACAGTAGATTTTTTTTAGAAACACAATCAGTTTGTGTAACAAAGCCACAATAGTATTGTAAAAAGCCGCAATAGTATTATAACTACATATAAATTTTCACATTTAAATATATTTTAATATTTGAAAATCAAGTTTTTAAAAAATAATAATTTTTACAAATCATATTGTAATAATATATAATATATATTAAGCATTCAATTTTCTAAAAATGAATTAGTGATACTTATAGCAGATTCTCTAATGATAGACATACTTACTTTTCCGTAAAATATATACAATACACTCTATCATATATAAAATGAGTTGGAGAAATCTATGACAAGGAATAACAGAAATAGATAAATTTTAAAAATAATTAGAAAGGGAATTACTAAAGTTGCAATCAATAAATATCATGCTTAATATATAATCCAAAATACAATGATATAATTTTACAAATTATATAATTGTATATTGTATATCAAACAATTATACGGTATAATTTTGCAAATTATATTGTACGATTGTTCAGAAATAATATGTAATGTATATTAATCATTCAATGTTTTTAAAAAATGAATTTGTAATGCTTATAGCAGATTATCTAATAATTAACATACTCATTTTGCCATAAAATCTATACGAGACACTTTATAACATATAACATGAGATGGAGAAATATATAACAAGGAATAACAGAAATAAATAATTTTTTTTAAAAATTAGAAAGGGCATAACGAAAGTTGCAATCAATAAATATTATACTTAATATATACAACAAAATATAATGCTTCATTTAATTTATTAAAATATACAATGTTTCGAAAATCTTTAGTAATTTTTTAAGAGTTTAAATACAAAATACTTTTACATTTTCTATGATCGATAAAAGAAATAAATATTACTTTATTAAAAATTCAATTTCTCTTATTTTTTAGATAAAAATTAATAGCGATTTTTTTTTTTTATTTCCAACAAACACACACACACATACATACACATTCAAAAAAGGAGATTATTTGAATTGTTTATTTCACAAATTACGCTCTCACTGCCGCTAATTAGAAAAAGTTACCAACGTTCAATTAATTCAAAACTGCATTTTTTTAAAAACACTTTTCATGCAATGGGTCTCAAAAAAAAATATTCAACGAAAATAATTACTGGTATCAAAACAAAATTGAATTCAACAAGAACTAAAGAAAAAGAAGAAAGATTAAAATTAAATAATAACAATAAAAAAAAAAAAAAAAAAACTGCACTAATTATTCGAAATTAAACACATAGTGAGACAACACAAAATAACCAGAAACATTTGGAAATTAAGAAGTTATTACCAGTTAATTACATTATATCCCTCTAGGGATCATCTCATTTTAATCTAAAACCAGAAGCACAATAAAACTCATCGCCCATACAGAACGCTAACACAAAAACAATGCTTCTGTCTCCCTAACATCTCAAAATATCGATTTCCAGAAGAAAAAAAAAAAAAAAAAAAAAAAAAAAAGAGAGGGGGAAAAATTAAACAACTCAGGATTTTTTTCACTTGTTTTTTTTTTAGTAGCATTTTTATCTTTTTATATTTTTTTTTTTTTCCATTCATTTAGGGATTTTTTTTATTTTTTTCCCTGCCGCTATTCCCCTACCCGTAAAAACCGCTTGGCTCAGCAATTGTCGACCAATCAAGAAGGCTTCTGTACGTCCCATGGCCTTGCATATAATGCGTTAAAGACACTACGCTGAACGGTGGCTGCTAATACTTTCTAATTACTTCGGGCTTCGAACAATAGATGGCGTTGGGAGAATTAAAAAAATAATAATAAAGTTGGTAAATGAAGGTGAGATTCGACGCTGTTACTTAGTGAAGATACACATAAAAAAAAAAAAAAAATTGTCTTAAGAAATTAGACATGAAGTGAAAATGATTATCTTGATGTGAGAATTTATAAAATTTCATTCGTATAAATTAACAGATACATCTTATGTTTAAAATAAACAAATACAAAAATGAATGTGGTATTGAGCAAAAACGATTTCTGAAAATATATTTTTTTCTCAAGGAAGAAGAAAAAATGTTTTGCTCAAGGAGAAAATATATTTTTGCTCAAGGAAGAAAAAAATATATTTGCTCAAGGAAAATATATATATATTTTTCTCAAGCAATTATTTTTCGATTAAATTATAGACTTTAAAGATACAGCTTCTGATTCACCATTAGTGTAAGAATAAAAACTTAATTTTCATGCAAAATACACTGATAAAATATTAATGCACAAATACACACAATACTAATACAATAAGTTGCTTTTAGGAAAGAAGAATTTAAAATAAATTCAAATTATATTATTCGAAATTGTTGTCATTAAAAAGCTTACACGATCTCTCTCCTCTTTTCTTTAAATATGATTCGAATATTATTACTTCTCGTAAAAATTCTAATTTTTTGGAAGTTTCGAATTTCTTACGAAATAAGCCAATCAATGAAGGCATTGAATGCTAATATTAATAAACAATGCAAATAGAATTTTTTAATAATAACAGCGTTAATAATGAAGCGAAATAACATTAGTGTTTATAAAATTATCTTAACTAATTATCAGCTCCATGGTGGGCCAAGGCTATCTGCTTACTGACTGGTGTCGAGAACAGAAGATGTATTTCTTTTTACGGGGTAGGGTTTTCAGCCCTATGCCCAACATCATATTAGATAAAGTGGATTCCGAACCACTACAAACATCCATGCTACTACCGGGACACGAACTCGAAGCCTGTGGCAACGAGCGCTAGTCACTCGGCCAGCAGGCCTCAATCTTAAACTAATAGTTTCAATAATTTTCTTTTGTTGCATTACAAAATCACTCAGTTACATTTTAGTTTTGCTTATAAAAACTTGTATTTTATTTAATTAATTTATTAAACTCATTATTACTTCAATTATTAATGAAATATTTATAATTTTAAATTATATTTATTTAAAATTAATTTATTATTTAATTAAATGAATTGTAATCATTATTAGATAAATATCAATAATAGAGTTTTTAAAAAAAAAAAAACACACAAAATTTGGTTTTATTACACATAAATAATACGTACACATTACCAAAGCAACGAATTAAAATTTATTGTCCAAATAATTTTATTTCAGAAAATATTTAATTAAAATTACTAAAGTTTAAATTTTAGATCATTATTTTTGTTTACGAGTGCATAATTTCAATTGAATCAGGACATATTTTTATTGGTATTGCGTATTAATAATATTTCAATAAGTCTTCGCTTCCTAACGTATTTCTGTACATCAGTCATTGTTTTGTAATCACATTACAACGAATACATTTAAAAGTGAACTCACATCAAAACAGATTTATTTTTAACGCTATTAAAATCAATGAAATAATCTCATATTCCTATTCTAGTAACATGCTTAACTAGTTAAATCTCTCTGCAGATAAACAAATTAAGGAATTTCATTTGTCTTTAAACTTGATCATAAGCTTTAGGAAAATAATCCACTAAATTTCTACATTCGCTTTTTTTATATTTTTTTTTTGGATACGCTAGCTTAAAAGATTTGGAAAGACAATATTAAAGATACTTTTAATCAAAGCTTGGAGTTTTAAAAACATTTACTGACATAACATATATTTTATTTGAGGTGTGTTTCACGGTGTTGTAAAAATCATTTAAAATGGATAGGTAATAATTATAATATTCATTTGTCCTAAAACTTGATCATAAGCTTTAGAAAAATAATCCACTAAATTTCTACGTTCCCTTTTTTTATTTTTTTTTTTTTTTTTGATGCGCTAGCTTAAAAGATTTGAAAAGACAATATTAAAGATACTTTTAATCAAAGCTTGGAGTTTTAAAAACATTTACTGACATTTTATTTGAGGTGTGTTTTACGGTGTTGTAAAAATCATTTAGAATGGATAGGTAATAATTATAATATTCATTTGTCCTAAAACTTGATCATAAGCTTTAGAAAAATAATCCACTAAATTTCTACGCTCCCTTTTTTAATATTTTTTTGATACGCTAGCTTAAAAGATTTGAAAAGACAATATTAAAGATACTTTTAATCAAAACTTGGAGTTTTAAAAGATTTACTAACATAACATATATTTTATTTGAGGTGTGTTTCACGACGTTGTAAAAATCATTTAAAATGGATAGGTAATAATTATAATATTCATTTGTCCTAAAACTTGATCATAAGCTTTAGAAAAATAGTCCACTAAATTTCTACGTTCCCTTTTTATTTATATATATATATATATATATTTGATACGCTAGCTTAAAAGATTTGGAAAGACAATATTAAAAATACTTTTAATCAAAACTTGGAGTTTTTAAAAACATTTACTAACATAACATATATTTTATTTGAGGTGTGTTTCACGACGTTGTAAAAATCATTTAAAATGGATAGGTAATAATTATAATATTCATTTGTCCAAAAACTTGATCATAAAGCTTTAGAAAAATAATCCACTAAATTTCTACGTTCCCTTTTTTTTTATATTTTTTTTGATGCATAAGCTTAAAAGATTTGGAAGACAATATTAAAGATACTTTTAATCAAAACTTGGAGTTTTAAAAGTATTCACTAACATAACATATATTTTATTTGAGGTGTGTTTCACGGTGTTGTAAAAATCATTTAAAATGGATAGGTAATAATTATAATATTCATTTGTCCTAAAACTTGATCATAAGCTTTAGAAAAATAATCCACTAAATTTCTACGTTCCTTTATATATATATATATATATTTTTGATGCATAAGCTTAAAAGATTTGGAAAGACAATATTAAAGATACTTTTAATCAAAACTTGGAGTTTTTAAAAACATTTACTAACATAACATATATTTTATTTGAGGTGTGTTTCACGACGTTGTAAAAATCATTTAAAATGGATAGGTAATAATTATAATATTCATTTGTCCAAAAACTTGATCATAAGCTTTAGAAAAATAATCCACTAAATTTCTACGTTCCCTTTTTTTTATATTTTTGATGCATAAGCTTAAAAGATTTGGAAGACAATATTAAAGATACTTTTAATCAAAACTTGGAGTTTTAAAAGTATTCACTAACATAACATATATTTTATTTGAGGTGTGTTTCACGACGTTGTAAAAATCATTTAAAATGGATAGGTAATAATTATAATATTCATTTGTCCAAAAACTTGATCATAAGCTTTAGAAATAATCCACTAAATTTCTACGTTCCCTTTTTTATTTATTTATTTTTTTTTTTGATACGCTTGCTTAAAAGATTTGAAAAGACAATATTAAAGATACTTTTAATCAAAGCTTGGAGTTTAAAACATTTACTAACATAACATATATTTTATTTGAGGTGTGTTTCACGACGTTGGAAAAATCATTTAAAATGGATAGGTAATAATTATAATATTCATTTGTCCTAAAACTTGATCATAAGCTTTAGAAAAATAGTCCACTAAATTTCTACGTTCCCTTTTTATTTATATATATATATATATATATATTTGATACGCTAGCTTAAAAGATTTGGAAAGACAATATTAAAAATACTTTTAATCAAAACTTGGAGTTTTTAAAAACATTTACTAACATAACATATATTTTATTTGAGGTGTTTCACGGTGTTGTAAAATCATTTAAAATGGATAGGTAATAATTATAATATTCATTTGTCCTAAAACTTGATCATAAGCTTTAGAAAATAATCCACTAAATTTCTACGTTCCCTTTTTTTTTTTTATATTTTTTTATGCACAAGCTTAAAAGATTTGGAAGACAATATTAAAGATACTTTTAATCAAAACTTGGAGTTTTAAAAGCATTCACTAACATAACATATATTTTATTTGAGGTGTGTTTCACGGTGTTGTAAAAATCATTTAAAATGGATAGGTAATAATTATAATATTCATTTGTCCTAAAACTTGATCATAAGCTTTAGAAAAATAATCCACTAAATTTCTACGTTCCCTTTTTTTTTTTTTTTTTTGATACGCTAGCTTAAAAGATTTGAAAAGACAATATTAAAGATACTTTTAATCAAAACTTGGGAGTTTTAAAAAACATTTACTAACATAACATATATTTTATTTGAGGTGTGTTTCACGACGTTGTAAAAAATCATTTAAAATGGATAGGTAATAATTATAATATTCATTTGTCCTAAAACTTGATCATAAGCTTTAGAAAAATAATCCACTAAATTTCTACGCTCCTTTTTTTTATTTTTTTGATACGCTAGCTTAAAAGATTTGAAAAGACAATATTAAAGATACTTTTAATCAAAACTTGGAGTTTTAAAAACATTTACTAACATAACATATATTTTATTTGAGGTGTGTTTCACGGTGTTGTAAAAATCATTTAAAATGGGATAGGTAATAATTATAAAGTTTTATAAAAAAAAAAATTAAGAGCCGATTTAAAAAAAAATAATTTTTTTTTTCGTTTTGAATTTTCTTGAAATACCAATTGGATTAGCGTATCAAAGAAATATTTTTTTCTTTTAGAAATTAACCATTTTTTTCCTCTACGACAACAATAGAAAATCTTTACTACAAGGTAAGGAATGCAACGAAGTAATGGATAGCTGTAGTAACAAGAGAGAAACTCATCATCTATTTCTTAGCGTTTATGGCCGATTCCACGGCGTAAATAGACGATTTCAACACAATTTCTCTTCATAAATTGGACGTAACAGCATTCAAAAATACATTCCAATGATGCAAATACACCCTTCCAAGGCATAAAAAGAAAGGAACTAAATAGCTCTTAGAGGACGAATCCTCTCAAATCGCACAAATTGCAATTCCAATAAGGACCAAGGCAAGGGACTAAACACCCAGGACTAATACCTAAGTACCTTTATGTTAAAACTTCGAATAATTAGACTCACTAAAGCATTATTTAAACTGAAGAAGAAAAAGCTAAAACCGTTTTATTTACTAAATCGAAGCCACTATTAAAACGGAGTCCGAAAAGGCTTTTTAAAACCCATATTACAAAGTAGTTTCCCACCGATTCTCAAGCAGCTACCATCTTTCTCTCTCTTTTACTTCTCTTTTTTTTTTTTTTTTTTTTTTTTTAAATCCTACCCCACTAACCCTTCATTTTTTTTTTTTTTTTTCTTTTTTACTTTATTTCGTTCCACACAGCTATATACTTTAAAATAAGACAATGACTTTCCTGATTGCCCCGGAACGATCATCAAACTTATGTGGATAAAAAAAAAAAAAAAGAAAAAGAAGGGATCCCCGAGCACTGTGGGAAAAATAAAAAGAGTGAAAGAGAGAGTTAAAGAGTATAAAATAAAATAGGGTACAGGTAATCAAGCTTAAACCGTTCAGCTTTTTCCCTTTTTTATTTTTTTCCCCCACCGATCTTCCCTTCCCTAAACTTTTCCAATAGCCGAGCATTTTTTTTCGGTAAAACTGCTCGCTAATCACTTCTGTTTTTGACCAGCGGGAGGAAAATCCTGGTGACGTCATAGTTAATACGATTCGTGACGTAATGATCATGTCAATGCTAACCCGGATGAACTAAATAATGTTTAACACTTCATGCACCTTACAGTGAATGTAAAACGCTAAGCATTTCTAAGGCACTTAAAATTAAAATGTATAAATTAAAAATATATTTTTCTAATTCATAATTTAGAAGAGTATTTTCAAATATATTATATAGTACACTCCCTATCTAATGATTAATGTCTCCGAAATAGCCGAGCATTTTTTCCGGTAAAAACTGCTCGCTAATCACTTCTGTTTTTGACCAGCGGGAGGAAAATCCTGGTGACATCATAGTTAATACGATTCGTGACGTAATGATCATGTCAATGCTAACCCGGATGAACTAAATAATGTTTAGCACTTCATGCACCTTACATTGAATGTAAATGCTAAGCATTTCTAAGGCACTTAAAATTAAAATGTATAAATTAAAAATGTATTTTTCTAATTTCTAATTTAGAAGAGTATTTTCAAATATATTATATAGTACACTCCCTATCTAATGATTAATGTCTCCGAAATAGCCGAGCATTTTTTCCGGTAAAAACTGCTCGCTAATCACTTCTGTTTTTGACCAGCGGGAGGAAAATCCTGGTGACGTCATAGTTAATACGATTCTTGACGTAATGATCATGTCAATGCTAACCCGGATGAACTAAATAATGTTTAACACTTCATGCACCTATAAAGAACGTAAAACACTAAGCATTTCAATAGCATTTAAAAATTAAAATGCAATTATTGTCAAATATATTACATAGTACACTCACTATCAAATGATTAACGTCTTCGCAACTGGAAAATAAAGTTTATAATTTATATATTTTCAATATACTAAATATTTATTAGTGTATTTCAATATACTAAATTAAAATAAAATTAAAATCCAAATTTAAAAGAGTATATTAAATTATATAACATATCTAATAATAATTATTTCAACAACTATAAAATAAAATTTGTGCAACATTTCAATACACTTTTGGCAAATAATAATAGGTGAATTAGGAACCTTGTTACATGATTCATATAGATTATGATGCAACAAATATTTCCATCGATTCACGATGCAACATGCATGTCATTGCCAATTATAGTTAACTAAATAATATTTAACACTAAATGACTAACTTAACACTAAATGATACCACAAAGAATAGATAAAAGCCTATCATTGTCGAAATTCAAAACAGTTTCCTACATTTCAATCATGAAAATTATTTCCAATAACTTCCTATCAAATTTGTAACATCTTTTTCTGACTTTTTAAAGAAATAAGCTTATCAATTTCGTGATCTATTTGTAAAATAATATTTTCACTTATGTTAAACAATCTGAAAATTTTAATTAAAATAATAGTTGTAACAGTATAAATAATATAGTATAAATAATTGTAATTAAAATAATAGTTTTACCAATATAAAAATTCCATAAAGAAATATTTAAAAAAATATAAATCTCGGAAAATTTCAGGAAAAATAAATAATAATAATATCAAGTAATAATTTCCACAAATAAAAATAAATATTTTCGCAATTGAAATGGAAAAAATGCATATAATATTAATCTAATAATGCATATAATATTTTTTTATAGACAATTTAATAAGAAACATATTTACAAACTTTGTCGCAAGTTTTTCAAAATGTTTATTACTCGCAGTATCTCATATATGTAAAGAAATTTAATAAACTCATATAGCTAGTTTTAGAAATGCTACATAAAAGCATTATTTTCTTCGTGAAAAAAAAACTAAAATTACAATTACATATTTCCAATACCATTACAAACACAGCAAAAATAAAAATAAAACATATTTTGCATATTACAACAAACATTTTAATGAATACCTACAATAACTAGAACTTCCCTTTCTTTTAAATAAAAATCCCCACTAAAGTTTATTTGTGTTCTAATGCGAGTAAATAAAATGATGGAATATCGATTAGAAAAAAATCTTATTTATTTCCAAAAGTAGCATTAACGAATCTCAATAACAATAAGCTTGGCGACACTTAGATATTTTTTTCTTCATTTTTCAATTTTTTTTTTTTATAAATAAAACCAAAAAAAGAGAAAATAAATGAAACAAAAATAACTTTTAAAGCATCGATAGGAAATTGTATTTGAAACCACCGGAAGATAATAAATATATCAAGAGAGAGAGAGAAAATAGTTTCATGACTTCGACAATGATCATCACTAGAGGCAGTCAATAATTTCTTAATCGCGATGGGAAAGAGAAAAAGAAAGTACTTTATTTCTCTTTATGCATTATTCGCTGATAACCGCTTTTTTAAAAAGCCACCGGCATCTTTTTTTTTTTTTTAAATATAACATTCTTAACGATTCGTATCATAAAAAAAAAATGGTGCAAGTCACAGAATGGGTTTCGCAGTTTATTTCTAAAATTTATAAAAAAATATTTTGATCGATTATTTGCAATATTAAAAATATTTTTTATTTATACGTAATTATAGCCATTGTAGATATACATGAAATGAATAGAAAAATTTTGAAAAATAACGAACGTTAAATTCAGCTCGGTTCGGTTCAGAACGTTATGGTTCAGTTAAAAAAAATTATTATTTTTTTAAAATTATTTCATTCGTTCGTATTTATTTTCATTCGTTTTAAACGTTTATCGTTCAGTTTAAAAAAAAAAATTTTCATTAAAAAAATTTTTTCATTCATTTCTTTCGTTCGAATTTATTTTCATTCGTTTTATAAGTTTATTTTTCAATTTTAAAAAATAATTTTCATTAAAAAAATTTTTTTCATTCGTTTCTTTCGTTCGAATTTATTTTCGTTTCAAAATTTTTTATTCATACATAATTTTAGCCATTGTACAAATACATGAAATGACTAGAAAATTTGTAACTATCACTGAACGTTAAATTCTGTTCAGTTCGGTTTAGAACGTTTACCCGTTTAGTTTAAAATATTATTTTTTAAATTAATTTTTAATTTGGTTGATAGCTCGTTGAAATTTCTCATTAAGGATGGATAAAATATAGGTTTGGGACCTAATAAAGAATAAAATTCTATAATTGCTCCAAACTTGTATACTCAACAAAAAATTTAAAAACAAATATTCTAATGACCAAACTTCTGTCAACTTTTTAATAAGAAGCTTTCTTTTTACAGCTTTTTTTGTACATTTGTTAATTCTTAATTTAATGCTTTCAAGTTTTTAGAAATTTGTCTTTGTTCTGTAAGCTGCGAGTGTCACTTTATCGTGCATGAAGATTTACAATTTTACAACTACAGTGTAGTTGCAAATGACCGGAATTTGAAAACATAAACAAATATTTTTATCTAATTACTTTAAATTTATTTAACCAATTTATTTATAACTTGATAAAAATAAAAATAACTAATTAATAGCTTAGAACAACAAATTATATTAATTTAATCTCAGATAATTAATAATCAAATAGTTGTAGACTCAATTGCTTATCTCATAATTATCCATATCATTTTTTACACTTTTTTTTTTTTTTTTTTTATATATGTGTTCCACATAGTTCTTGATGAGCGTAGAGAGTGTTATTAGTTATCGTAAAGACTTTATGGAATAACTGCCCCACACTTGAGTGTCATGTAGGATCACAGTTGTGTTTCCAACATTGTTTTCTTCATCCTTCGTAATCTTATGTATTAATGGAGCATCTGTAGGTAGAAGTCTGGATATTTGGCTCCGCTACGCTGAAAACGATGGCAGTGCCTTAAGGAGAAGTTTTAGGGGAAACTACACCTGCATTTGAGTATCGCATAGGAGAAAGCCAGGAAAACTCCCACCAGGTTGTCCGACTGAATAAGATGTTGAACATCATAAACGCCATAGAATTTCCTCGTTTTTTGAAACGATGTCTACAACAAAGCCGCCAGTGGATTGAACCTCAGACGTAATGCTCGCTGTTATTGAATCACTTATTATTAATGCATCAATTACAGTTTATACATGCAAAGTGATTTAAAATTTCATTGTTTTCGTAATATGAAAATATATAGCATGTGTTATTGTAAACTTTAAAAGGAAAATTTATATATCAAAAGTATAATAGCAATAAACCCTATTTTATTATTCATTACATTAAGTGTAATAAACATTAAAATATTTGCAAAATAAAACTTTTCAACAATTAATTTTTTTGCTTTAAGAAATATTAAAGAATGGATACATAAACAAGACAATATATAGCATCTTTAGTTGAAAGCATAAAGAATTATATACATTATATTTCTTATAATATAGATTATATTATATACATATATACATTAATATAGATTCAATCTCAATACAGATAAATTTAAAAGCTAATAAATTTATCTTTTTTTTTTTTTACCATGAGCTTTTGATTTAATTCTTACATTTCGAATAAAAATTTAATCGACACTTTTATTTATTTCTTTCTTAATACCGACCAAGAATAAAATGCCTGAGTAAATTATAAAGTGACGACTTATAAATGAAATCACGTCTGAAATAATAAAAAAAAAAAGAGGAAAAAAAAGAAAAAAAAAAAAAAAAAGGAAAAAAAGAAAAAAAAAAAAAATGGAACAAAGCGGATGACAAATATTTTTGCTTAATCAGTGTACATTACTTTTAGAAATGTTTGAAAAGTTTAGAACCTAGGAATACATAGTTTACGTGGTGAAAAAAATTTGGAATCTATTCCAAGATAAAAGAAGTTGAAAGACATAAAAAAAAAAAAAAAAAAAAAAAAATATTGAAAGACCTAACACACTAAGAAAAAAAAATTAACTGTAAACACGATGGAAAAAAGCAGAAATTCCATTTGCAATAAAATGTCTGAAAACATTGTGAAAGCACCTAAGTAAACTAAACCTTAACAAATTGAAATGGAAGAGTTCCCCCTAAGTACGATATTTTTTTTTTTCCCTAAAGCATTTTTTTTTTTTTATTTCAGAATTCCCAATTTTTTTTTCCACATAGATTTCTTTTTTTTTTTTTTGCTTACATTCCATTCCGTTGTGGGAGAAGTGCATAACTTACAAAAAAAAATATGTGAATACATAAAAATACTACACTCTAAACATCGATTAGAAAGAATTAAATCTGCTTTACACAAAGCAATTAAAAGGCAATTTAAATTATTCTGTTACACATTGTAAATTAAGACAAAAGAATATGTGGATAGAATTTCAAAGATAATAACAAACACATAAAAATATGTTTTTTTAATATATTATAAAAAAAAAATAAAAAACATAAAACAATTTGGATATATAAATTTCTCACTGATTTTTCCTTTTTTTTTTTTTTCCTTTAAATTTTAATTCTCGTATTTATATTTATATAAATATATATATATATATATATACATTTACATTACATTATACTCGTATATTTATAAATGTATATATTATATATTAAATTCACTAACAGAAAAGAATATATGGTTATGATTTTGTAAACAGAAAATCATAACGTAACAAACATAAGTCAGACATAAGTAATATCTAATCCGGCATCTTAATTTGACATAAGTCAGAAATTAACATCATAATCTGACATCATAATTTGACATAAATGAGAAGTCAATATCAAATAATGATTATAAATTAACGTATAATAATTGTAGTCTATACGAGAGCTTAAAAATATTTTTAATAATAAACAACATATAAACAATGAAAAATTTAAATACCGCTTATGAAAAATTGTAACACTGGAAAACTTTAGAATACATGAAATATTAAAAACAATAATTTACCATTTTTAATGAATAAATAAAAATGAATTACTTATTATAAATATTAAAAAACATTAAAAACAATAATTTACCATTTTTCTCCACAAGAAAAATATACTTCTACAATTGAAAATATACGTTGAAGTTATTCAAAATTCAAACACTAGAATTTAATAACTTAGCAATCAACATTCTACGTAAAACTAAAAGAATTCTAACAAATATTAAAACCAAACGATAGTTATTCAATGTTGCACTAGATTATGAGAGTTGCCATTTCACAATTGCTTAAGTTTTCATTTTAATCAGCAAATACTACAATTATTATACTCTTACAATTATTATTTCTCTTTTAAAAATAAAAGACGCAGTTAAAAAGTTTCTAAAGTAGTTAAAATAAATAAAAAAATTATACTGAACATTCGAATTTTTTTATTCCACTTTCTATTATTTATTTTTTATTAATCCAATCTTTCTTCCAGACGATTTTCTTCCATTAGAAAATAAATACATTTTTATATTTATTTATTTTTTAATGGAAGAAAATCGTCTGGAACAACATCTAATAACATGTTAATTACTTCTTACATTTTGTTTTTTTTTTCCCTTATACTATTATATAAACAATAATTCTATTAAAATACCAATAAAAATAGAAATTATGATACAGATTTTTTACATGAAATTTAAATATAAAAGATGCATTTTAACCTAATACTGAAGGAAAATATAAAAATTGATAGCCTTATTTTTTAAGCAAACGATTTAATATTGTTTACTTTTAATGTACATTGTTTTAAATTATTCTTAGAAGACTTAATATTGTTTTATTTTAACGTTCCTTGTTTTAAATTATTCTTAGACAATTTAATATTGTTTTCTTTTAACGTTCATTGTTTTAAATTATTCCATTAGACGATTTCTTCAGACGATTTAATGTTTTCTTTTAATGTTCATTGTTTTAAATTATTCTTAACATAAATATTTTACGTTAATTAAATATATGCTTTAATTAATTTTTATTAAGAATTAAATTCAGCAAATTATAAATCAAATAGATCCCATTAAAAATAGGAAAATTAACTGAGTTATAATGCAATAGAAAGTAGAATTGATTCCATTGCCAACTGACTCTTACCACTTTGCATGAGAGGTGGCACCTACGATATTTTTTTGCGTGCATTACTTTTAACTTTTTCTTAAGACGAAAGAAGATTGAGAGTACATTAAGTCAGGGGTATAGGCAGTAATTATGTGGTATTAAAAACAAATAAACAACGAACACACGCAGGGATAGGAGAAAAGAAAGCTTTCATTATTTTCGAAGCCAGACTCCCCCCACCACCACCACTTATTTTTTTTTTTCTCCTTCCTATATATTTTTTTTCATCTTATTTTCTTTAATCTTTTATTTTTATAAATCCTTAATCTATCGAAAAAAAGAAACGGGAACTAATTTTTTTTCATCCATTTTGAAAGTGGTTTATAGAAAATAAAAATAAAGTCTTTAGAAGGGGGTGAGTGGGAGGGGGGAGAGGGTGGAATTCTGTGTATTAGGAGTATATTTTGCACAGAAAACAGTGGCGGAGGAGAAAACGATATAGTCAGAGATGAAGAAAATGATCGGATGAAATTAGTATCACGTGCAATTTGGGGGCCATTAAGAAGGGGGGAGGCAATAATATTGATCAGGGGGTGAAAATGCATTATTCGATGCACAGTTCGATGATGAAAGAATAAAGAATGCAGCATTTCTTATTTCATTAAATTGCACTTTTTAAACTACATGTAAATCTCCATATTTAGGGACATATAAATTTAAAAATACATTTAATACTCATAATAGAAACGTAAAAATTAGAAAAAAAGTTTATATAAAAAATAGAAAAATTTAAACTTTATATCATTTGTCAGTGGTTAAGAAACAAATAGTGAAAACAGATTTAAGGTATTGAAAATTTCTTTAATTTTTAATCATAACACAATATTTATTTACTTCAATAAATGAACAAAACCACAAAACCTAAATAAATTCGATAAAATGTTTACAAATCTCTAACGCAATCGCAATATTGCCAATTCTGCATGGGTGACATTAGAGGTGACGCAGCAATCCGAACATTACTTTAAAATCATCGCAAATTGTTAAACCAATATTATTATTATAATCTAACTCAATAATTGATACATCTTTTCCAACTTAAAAATACCCCTCATTTATTAACAAAAATCTGCAACAATCATCTAAATAAATTTGTTAAAATATTTATATCTATTATAAATCTGCTACGCAGTATTACCATTATTATTACTATTATTAATAGAATTACCGTATTGCTAAATCAGTTTTCATACTTTCCAATAAGGAATACATATTTTTCAATTTAAATAAATGTGCATCATTAATAACATAAATCGGTAAATAAATTCATCAAAATATTTTACAACTAGCATGCCTGCAATACTGTCTCTAATATGTCTGCATACTTCTATAAGAGAAAAAGATACTCCTAATCTATCACGGATAGACACAACAATATTAAATTACAATATAATTCTACCAGGAAAACATCAACTTTTTCAACTTAAATAAATGCGCACTATTCATCAACAAAAATCTGCAATGTTCATTTAAATAAATTCAATAAAATATTTGCAAATCTGAAAAACAATATTACCAATTCTGTATGGGTGACAATGGAGTGACGCAGCAACCAAAACATTACTCTCAAACAATTAAAAATTGTTAAACCAATATTATTAAAAAAAAAAAAAAAAAAAAGATGTCCATCATCCATTTACAAAAAGTTTGGAATGTTCATCTAAATAAACTCGGTAAAATATTTATAAGTTTGTAACGCAATATTATCAATTCAGCATTGGGGTGACGTAGCAATCCTAGCATTACTCTCAAACCATCACGAATAGTTAAATCAATATCATGTTATAATCTAATTCAACAAGATATATATTAGCCAACTTGAAAAAAAAATGCGCATCCTCCATTAACAAAAATCTGCACCAATCACCTAAATAAATTTTGTAAAATGTTTATAATCTACCACTAATCTGCAACGCAATATTACCCATAACAGCTGCAATCGAAAGAACACTTTCAACACATTGAGCATTGTTAAACAAGTGCCTAATTCAACAATGGATACATATTTTTCCAACAATAAATATTCACCATTCATTAAAAATAATCTGCAAGTCCATCTGAATGAATTCATCAAATGTTTATGACTAATATTTCTGCAACACAATATTACCGATAACGCCTACTATCTACTGCTACTACTACCTACTACTAACTACCTGCAACGCAATATTACACAATCGAAGCAACACTTTTAACACATAGCGAACTATTAAACGAATGCCTAATTCAACAATGGATACATATTTTTCCAACAATAAATATTCACCATTCATTAAAAATAATCTGCAAGTCCATCTGAATGAATTCATCAAATGTTTATGACTAATATTTCTGCAACACAATATTACCGATAACGCCTACTATCTACTGCTACTACTACCTACTACTAACTACCTGCAACGCAATATTACACAATCGAAGCAACACTTTTAACACATAGCGAACTATTAAACGAATGCCTAATTCAACAATGGATACATATTTTTCCAACAATAAATGCGCCCCATTCATTAAAATAACCTGCAAGTTCATCTAAATGAATTCATCAAAATGTTTATAACTAATATTTCTTCAACACAATATTACCGATAACTCCTACTAAACCTACTACTACTACTACTACTACTACCTAGTACTAACTACCTACAATGCAATATTACCCATTGCGTCTACAACAGAAAGAACACTTTCAACACATCACGAATTGTTAAAAGAGTGTCTAATTCAACAATGGATACATATTTTTCCAACAATAAATGTGCACCATTCATTAAAATAACCTGCAAGTTCATCTAAATGAATTCATCAAAATGTTTATAACTAATATTTCTTCAACACAATATTACCGATAACTCCTACTAAACCTACTACTACTACTACTACTACTACCTAGTACTAACTACCTACAATGCAATATTACCCATTGCGTCTACAACAGAAAGAACACTTTCAACACATCACGAATTGTTAAAAGAGTGTCTAATTCAACAATGGATACATATTTTTCCAACAATAAATGTGCACCATTCATTAAAATAACCTGCAAGTTCATCTAAATGAATTCATCAAAATGTTTATAACTAATATTTCTTCAACACAATATTACCGATAACTCCTACTAAACCTACTACTACTACTACTACTACTACCTAGTACTAACTACCTACAATGCAATATTACCCATTGCGTCTACAACAGAAAGAACACTTTCAACACATCACGAATTGTTAAAAGAGTGTCTAATTCAACAATGGATACATATTTTTCCAACAATAAATGTGCACCATTCATTAAAATAACCTGCAAGTTCATCTAAATGAATTCATCAAAATGTTTATAACTAATATTTCTTCAACACAATATTACCAATAACTCCTACTAAACCTACTACTACTACTACTACTACTACTAAACTACCTACAATGCAATATTACCCATTGCGTCTACAACAGAAAGAACACTTTCAACACATCACGAATTGTTAAAAGAGTGCCTAATTCAACAATGGATACATATTTTTCAACAATAAATATACACCATTCATTAAAATAAACCGGCAAGCTCATCTGAATGAATTCATCAAAATGTTTATAATTAATATTTCTGCAACCGATATATTACTAATATTCCACAATATTACGATAACTCCTACTAAACTACTACTACTAATTACTACTATTACTACCTACTACAAACTACTACTATTACTACTACTGATTACTACTATTACTACCTACTACAAACTACTACTATTACTACTACTACTATTACTACTACTACTACCTACTACTAACTACTTGAAACGCAATAATACCCATTACGTCTGAAACCGAAAGAACACTTTCAACACATCGCGAATTGTTAAACGAGTACCTATGCTGAAGTCTAATTCAACAATGGATACATATTTTTCCAACAAATAAATAGGCACCATTCATTAAAATAAACCTGCAAGCTCATCTGAATGAATTCATCAAAATGTTTATAATTAATATTTCTGCAACCGATATATTACTAATATTCCACGATAACTCCTACTAAACTACTACTACTAATTACTACTATTACTACTCATACTCAAAACTACAACTATTACTACTACTGATTACTACTATTATTACTACCTACTACAAACTACTACTATTACTACTACTACTACCTAACTAACTACTAACTGAAACGCAATATTACCCATTACGTCTGAAACCGAAAGAACACGTTCAACACATCGCGAATTGTTAAACGAGTACCTATGCTGAAGTCTAATTCAACAATGGATACATATTTTTCCAACAAATAAATAGGCACCATTCATTAAAATAACCTGCAAGCTCATCTGAACGAATACATCAAAATGTTTATGACCAATATTTCTGCAACACAATATTACCCATTCCATCAGCAAAACGAAACAACCCTATTCAATCCATCACGAACTGTTAAGCCAACCGAACCCCATTCCCCACTACAAACGATTCTTTGTTTCCCAACCCCTCTTTCCACCCTCACAAACAGTCTAATCAACCCTCCTTTAATCTGAGCAGAGACAGGCAGAAGATCTCTCTATCCCCAAACTTTCTCCAATTTTTACCTCCGCCCCATTTTCTTCACCCAAAGACGTGCCGAGAGAAGAGGAAAAGAGTTGGGAGAAGAAAAGAAGAGAAAGAGAGAGCATCTTCTTGCCTTCTCTACCCCTACCCCATCCCACAGGGCCACCTCCCTGCTCTTCATCATCCCTCGGTGGCAGATGGCTTTGTTTACCTCGGGAAAACACATGGACGGTCGCTGCTCCTTTTAACCCACCTGCCTTGAGGATCATGTTGGGGTGACGCGTTTCCTTATCCATTGCAGGGATAGGGACATAAAAGTTACATAAAGAGGTTTATGAGCAGTTTTTTTTTAATTTATATTTTTAAAGTTGTATTTAGAAAGGTAGTGAAAGAAAATCGCGAATAATAGTTTTAAAACAAATGTATTCTGTATCAAATGGTAATGAAAGGGACCGAATATAATTCATGAAATTGTTTTTGATGATTTTGATTTGTAAAATCTTTTATAGGTTAGATTTGTGCAGTCACAGTGAAATTTTAAAAGAGTTAAATAAGCTAGTACAACTTTTACAGTTTCGATAAATCAAAAAACGTTTTGCTCCCCGTAGATTTATTTCTGTTTTTCACACTTTTGTTGGTATTTCTAATTTTTCAATACAGTTTTGAAAAATTCTACTTTTTTTTTACTAGTTTTCTTTGTAGTTGCGATTTACTAAGCCATTCAATGGTATATTACATGCATTTTACTTATGCATTTGCATTTTACTTATTCTTTGACATGTTACACGGTTAAGTTTTAAAAATTAAATTATTCTCCACTTACATCTGACAATATTTAAATGTATTAAATTTCAAAAATATTATAAAATAATGCCTAAAAATTTTAAGAGTTTTCCTTTAAAGTCAAAATACAAGTTTTGAATTATTTATTTTTCTTTATAGATTAGTTATATATACAAAAGAGAATAACAAATATTAAAAACAATTAAAAGTTTATTTATTAAGTATTTTTTGTATTTGTATTATTTTTAAATATATATTTTAAATTTTATAGATTAGTAGAATAGATAATATCTAAATATTTATAAATTTTTATAATGCCATTATAAATTTTACAAATCAATCTAAATAAATACTACTTACATTCGATAATAAAGATATTTTCAAATAAGAAAATAATGCTCATGTTTCTGATATCTTCTCTTATAAAAAATACAACATTTTAAGATGTTGGCATAGTTAAATCAATAAAAATAAATCAATCTTATCAATTCAATCTTATCAATGAAATCATTCTTATCTTTTTCAATCTTATCAATGAAAAAAAGCTTTTATTTCAAATTAGATATCATTTTATGCTTTAATTATTTTCAAAGATATGTTAAAATATTTTTTAAATATCAATTATGTCATTAAATTATCGTATTTATTAATATTTATTTAAAACACATTTTTCTGGATCAGTTAATGCTTAACCTGTTAAAAGAATGTACGTTATAATTTTTCAACTTGCTGAAAAATATATTCTTAATATAGACAGCAATAGTTGTCTATAATGTATTGTATAAAATTGTCTATATAGTTAATATAGACAACATATTCTATATAGTTAATATATTCTATATTGTTAAAGTTTTCTTTAGGACAGGCGCCTTCAAACTTTTTCAACTTTAGAAATTTATATGTTCCCTTATTAATAATAACACATCATACACCTAAAAAGGAGATTATACTAATGTAAATTTTAAGATATAAAAAGTACAATGATATTCATTTTAAAAATACGTAAGGCAAAAATTTATATTTTATAAAGAATTTATTTAATATTTCCTGATATCGTATCATAGAAAAGATTCAACATAGATAAAGTAATAGTTAAAAGACTTATATGTTAAAAGTTTAAAATAACTATTGAATAACAAAAAGATTATTTATTTTATAATGACTTTCTATGTAATATTATCATTTACAGAAAAACAAAATGAAAGCATCGAGTGGTCTTTTGTAATATCACTAGAAGACCCACAATAATTATTGCAACCATTTTTTTGAAGCAGACTATTCAAAAGATATAAAATTTACCATTGCATGGATTCTTTTACTTTTTTGGTGCTATACAAACAATGAAAAAAAGAAGATGGAAAGTGAATTCTGTTCAACCATTTGATTAATTCTCCATGTATCACGACGTCGTTTCATCACAAGCAAAATAAAAAAACAAGACAAAACAAAAAAAAGAAAAAACAATCAACTCAATACAGATGAGGAAGGGAAAAAATACTTTCAGGCCACTATTTTTTGATTGCTTTTATTGCTGCAGCATGCTTTACGCAGAATCGAAAGAAAACAGATTTATTATTTGCCGATACACACAGGAAAAAGTGTTGGATTATGTATAGAAAGAATCAGTTTCTACTACTTTATTTTCTTGGGCATTGTTTGTTCAATCTTCGGGTACACACAAAGACATACGGAAGGCGGCGTTGTTGCATTTTCATTCTTTTCATTCATCGCCATAACAATAACAAACACGAAAGTAATAAAGTATAAATCTTAAAAAGAGAAAAACAGACAGGCAAACGTGAGATTCAAAAGTCTGAAAAGTAAGTAGCATTGAAAAAAAAAAAAAAAAGAAAGAAAGAAACGGATTTATAGAAAGTATACACAAATGTGTCATATACGTCTGAACAAGATTCACCGGTTGATTTCAATTGGAGGTGACATTGAAAATTCGCCTTGATCAGACGAGGCAGGTTCGTCAAGAAATTTAATAACATCATTTAGTAGCAAATTAATGCTTAATCTTAAATTATTCAGAAACATGAATTAGCAATGTGCTACTAAATATATTTATAAATAAAAAGCTTCAATAAATTTTTCATTTTTTTCTATTAAACTGAACATAAAATGGACAAATCCTTTATGAATGTTCAATCCTAAATTATTCAACAACATGAATCAGCAATGCGCTACTAAATATATTTATAAATGAAAAAGCATCAATTAACTTTTCAATTTTTCTACAAAATAGAACACAAAATGGACACAACCTTTATGAATGCTCAATCCTAAATTATTCAGCAACATAATCAGCAATAACAAACACGAAAGTAATAAAGTATAAATCTTAAAGAGAAAAACAGACAGGCAAACGTGAGATTCAAAAGCCTGAAAAAGTAACTATCATTGGAAAAAAAAAAAGAAAGAAACGGGATTTATAGAAAGTATGCACAATGTGTCATATACGTCTGAACAAGATTCACCGGTTGATTTCAATTGGAGGTGACATTGAAAATTCGCCTTGATCAGACGGGACAGGTCCGTCAAGAAATCTAATAACACCATAACGCTACTTAATTTTCTACTAATTAATTAGATATAGTACGCTAAGCAAGAACATAAAAGTAAATTTTAAAAAAATATTATTTATTTATTCAAATTAATAAAAAAAATTTGTTCCAATTTTTACGATATTAGCGACCAGCCCAAGAAGACACTAATACTATTTCACAACATCAAAGTAAAGATGAAAAACTTTTAACACATAAAGTGTTAAAAGTTATATCTAAGTTATTAAGTTAACTTTTAAAACTTAATAATTTAGTTTAGTTTTAAAAGTTAATAAACTTAATAAAACTTAAATTAATAAACTTAAGTTTTATAACTTAATAACTTAGTTAAATTTTAAAAAACTATTGTTAATATAGACAACAGCAATTGTCTATACAGTTAATATAGACAATATATTCTACATTGTTAATGTTTCCAAACTTTTTGTGCCTTATTTGGTTGGTCAAGAAATCTAATAACACTATTTACATTTCACACTCTAGAACATCTTTGACTCAAACAAAATTCTACCAAATCTTCATTAAAGGGTTCATTTCAAAATTTAAAAATGAATCCTTTTTCATTAATAAATTGACTGACATCCCAGTAAGTATCGAAGAAAATATGGAAAATTCCAAGGTTCTCCTTCAAAATCACCTCAAATTCGGCTTATGTAGTATTGTTTGGCTTATGGAGTATGTTGATATTATTTCAATGGACCTCATGTTTCATTTCTGTATGCCATGAGAGACGAGGGCATAACATTGTCTTCGGAGGACTATGAGGCATACCTGCCTTGTATTTAAGTGTCATATCAGAGAAAACCCAAAAACGTCTCGGCCATCGATGCGAAATGTTTTAGACACATTGTCACAGTCATCATCAGATGTCCTCATTTCTGAAAGTAGTGACCAAAGGACGTGAGAAGCGGATTTCAATCTGAGGCTAAGCACTTACTGTAGAGGTAAGCTGTAGATGATGATGATGGTAGCTGCAAGTCAACAATGCAGCGATGATGATGCTAGCTGCAACTCAACAATGCTGCGATGATACTAGCTGCAGCTCAACAATGCTGTGATGATACTAGCTACAACTCAACAATTCTGCGATGATACTAGTTGCAATTCAACAATGCTGCAATGATACTAGCTGCAACTCAACAATAAGTTGGGCTCAGAAATATATTTAAAATCCTTTTAGATATTGCAATTAATACTGTAAATGGTACCGCATCACTGAATGTGTGTGTGTAAAGATTTTAAAATCAATTGACTAATAATCGCTCCCTATGTAAAATTTCATATTATTTCTTTTCTTTGATGGGGAAGTAGTTTCAACTATCATTCTGATTTACTGTAGAGGACTCAACAGTGCCTCCACCTTAAGCAATGATTAATATGCTGAAAATGAATCATATATTAAACGCATGATGAGACATTAAAAATACGGATAAAGGGAAAAAAAATTAATCAAAAAATATATATTTATCAATCGTATACTCCTCGTACTCAAATATATCTCCTTCCTTTAAAATTCATAGGGAAATTCAAGCACAGTTAATTTACAATCACCTCATATATATATATATATATATATATATATATATATTGTCAGTTTTTTTAATAAAAAAGGCACTAATATCAATAACTAAAGCCCATTACAAAATAAAATAAAAAATTATCATTCTTAATAAATCTCAGTTCATTTCCAAATAACAGAATTAACAGATAAAAAAAAAACAACAGTAACCTAGGACATAAAAGGAATACTAGGGGTGGTAGCGGAAAGGGCGGCACCGGAAAACTGGAACAAAAAAAAAAAATAATAAAGAATAAGAAAAATATTTTCCCTAATTATCCTCCAGCGTGGACGTAAGTTTAATCTCAAATAAAAGTTTATATTTTCATAATTGAAAACTAAGGGACATACTATTGAGTTGCGCGGCGTTTCATACGGACCAATAATTCCAAATCAAAAAAGTCCGCGGAGACTTGTTAAGACAAAACTTCGTCATCATTTGTTTATGTGGTACGAATTGGTGTTTGTGAAGGATTCAGAAAACTATAATATCGTTCGTAGCAGCGGTAACGCTCCTCAGGGGTTGAAAAGAGGGGCAAGAAACGTTGCTCATTGAAGTGATTAAAAATAATGACTTGCTTTGGAGACGTTTTTAAGAATAGTTTTCCCCTACCCTGCTACTACTGCCCCCCTCTTTCTGTTCCGCCATTTTCTTCGGGTTTTTTTTTTTTATTACTATTATTTTTTATTTTCTGTTCCCCCGACATGAAAAACTTACGTATCAAAATAATAATAATAATAAATAATAATGCTTATCCGCCGGTCGTTGAAAAAGTTTAAATACCGTTGAATTACGGTATGGAGTGTCTGGGGAGTTTTTAATTATCGGGGATGGCTTCGGTTGAAGCTCGAAGAATTAGATATGAATTGATGGAAACGCGTATCGAATGTAAAAGATGGTGGAGGTTCGTCTTTGTTCTTGAGGGTTTCGATCTTTGGATTCTTTGCTGGAAAAAAAGTATTACTGAAGACAGTATTCGTAAGTTAATTCATGATGAAATAAATACAGTAAAGAAATAAAAAATTGGTATTTCATTTTAGTGATAAGAATGTATTGCAGTTATAAAAGTCCATCTTGTGAAGAATGTATTGCAATTATAAAGTCTTCTTTGCCTAGAGAATTAGAATTCTATAAAAAAAAAAGTATTACTTAAGACAGCATACATAAGTCAAATCATGGTGAAATAAATAAAGTATAGAAAAATAAATGGTATTTCATTTTAGTGTATTAGTATTACAGTATTGTAGTTATAAAAGTCTTGCGAAGAATGTATTGCAATTATAAAAGCATTGTGAAGAATGTATTGCAATTATAAAAAGTCTCTTTGCTTAGAAAATCAGAATTCTAGTAGAAAAAGGTATTACTGCATCATGACTGCACAAGTTAATTCATGATGAAATAGATAAAGTATAGAAAAAAAATAAATGGTATTTCATTTTAGTGATATGTATTGCAGTTCTAAAAATATTGTGAGGAATGTATTGCATTTATAAAAGTTATAAAAGTCTTGTGAAGAATGTATTGCAGTTATAAAGTCTTGTGAAGAATGTAATGCAGTTATAAAAGTCTTGTGAGAATATTGCGTTTTAAAAGTCTTGTGAAGAAATGTCAGCGTAATAAAAATGGCGTAATTAATTCATGATGAAATAAATAGAAAAAAAAATGGCACTTCATTTAAGTGAAAGAATGTATTGCAGTTATAAAAGTCTTGTGAAGAATGTATTGCAGTTATAAAAGTCTTGTGAGGAATGTCAGCGTAATAAAGAATAAGTAACTAATTCATGATGAAATAAATAGAAAAAAATGGCACTTCATTTAAGTGATAAGAATGTATTGCAGTTATAAAAGTCTTGCGAAGAATGTATTGCAACTATAAAAATTATAAAAAACTTGTGAAGAACGTAAGCGTAATTAATTCATAATGAATAAATAAAGTATAGAAAAAATATATGGTATTTCTTTTTAGTGATAATAAAGTATTTTACTTATAAAAGTCTTGTGAAGAATGTATTGCAGTTATAAAAGTCTTGTGAAGAATGTATTGCAGTTATAAAGCCAGAAGAATGTATTACAGTTATAAAAGTCTTGTGAGGAATGTTGGAGTTTTAAAAGTCTTGTGAAGAATGTCAGCGTAATAAAGAATAAGTAACTAATTCATGATGAAATAAATAGAAAAAAAAAAAAATGGCACTTCATTTAAGTGATAAGAATGTATTGCAGTTATAAAAGTCTTGCGAAGAATGTATTGCAACTATAAAAATTATAAAAAACTTGAGAAGAACGTAAGCGTAATTAATTCATAATGAATAAATAAAGTATAGAAAAAAATATATGGTATTTCTTTTTAGTGATAATAAAGTATTTTAATTATAAAAGTCTTGTGAAGAATGTATTGCAGTTATAAAAATTATAAAAGTCTTGTGAAGAATGTGTTGTTATAAAAATAGTCTTGTGTGAAAGAATGTCAGCGTAATAAAGAATAAGTAATTAATTCATGATGAAATAAATAGAAAAAAAAAATGGCACTTCATTTAAGTGATAAGAATGTATTGCAGTTATAAAAGTCTTGCGAAGAATGTATTGCAGTTATAAAAGTCTTGCGAAGAATGTATTGCAACTATAAAAATTATAAAAACTTGTGAAGAATGTAAGCGTAATTAATTCATAATGAATAAATAAAGTATAGAAAAAAATATATGATATTTCTTTTTTGATAATAAAGTATTTTACTTATAAAAGTCTAGTGAAGAATGTATTGCAGTTATAAAAATTATAAAAGTCTTGTGAAGAATGTAAGCGTAATTAATTCATGATGAAATAAAAAAAGTATTAATTTAACAAGTGATGGTAGGTTCCATCTGATTATTTGTTTTTGACTTATTTTCGTGTATATTCAGTAAGATGTTAAACAAATTTTAAATAAAATAGGACTAATATTCAATATTTTGATCCATTTAACAAATTTTTATTTAGTTGCGTATTTTTAAACGAGAAACAATTTTACACACGAATAAGATATTGTTAGATTTTTCCAATACCTTCTATTACTGAAATAATACGTCATTATACAAATGATCTCCTTTATAAATGCTATTAAACGAGTAGATAATTAACACTTTAGCAGAATGTATTTTAAACCACACGAATTCAGGAGAATAATGTTAAATGTGTGTAGAACATTTTTGATATATCAAGCATTATTTTAATACTTAATGGGAAGCTTTTTAAAATTACACTTCTACTAAGTCGAATACACCTTACAATTGAATAATTTATGGATAAGATTATGCAAAGTTTTCAATATAAAAAAATAAAATAACTTTTATTAAAAAAATCAAATAAGAAAATGAATTAATTCTTAATTAAATAAACCAAGCAGAAAATATCTGCATTCTGATCACTGATTTTAAATTTAAAAGACCCCAGACTGTTTTTCTAGCAGGCACTAATAAGTAATTAGTACGTGATTTATTTGCGTATCATAAATCGTTAATCAAACCCTAAAATAAAGAAAAGCCCCTAAAAAATATGAAAAAAAAAAATATTAATTCTTATAAAATAAGACAAAAAGAATGTATCTTAAGAGAAAAAAATGAGGAACTAAAAACCAAAGACAAACAAAATTAGTGGCCGAAAAATAATATTCGGATGTGTTCAGCCAAGACTTGCACATTCATTAGTATGATTATTTACCTAACATAAATTAAAATATTATAATAAAAAAGTGACGCTGATAAATAGAAGAAAAGATCTCATAAAACAAACATGGTTTTCCAGCAAGCACAGAAGTAAAAAAAATTTGTCTGAACACACAAAAAAGAAGAAATCAATTTATTCGGATTAAACCTCATTAGCATTGAGTTATTTTTTTTATTTCTTGTTTACTCAATTACAACATTCAGCGTTCACTAATAACGTGACGTGGCATAAATTTTATTATTCGCCATTTTTATTGTGATATTTTTAATCACTCCTCAATCTCCACCCCAACTGGAGTGGGAAAAAAAACCACGCACCCCTTCCAAACAAACCATGTCCAGCTGGAGAGGCAGAAGTGAATGTTTACACAAGCCCGAACGTTCCATTTTGGGATCGAGGCTCACAAACAATGCCGGTGGAGGGTGGTGCGCAGTATGAGCCTTCTTTTTTAAGTCTTGGACCTGCGCCCTCATTTTAGATTCTGAACACTCCAGAGTTCCCACTTCGGCTTTTAATAGAAAAAGGGAAAAAAAAAAACAGGCGGGAAAAAAAAGATTTTCACAGGGCAGTTGTGAAATAGAAATGATTTTTGTTTGTGTAATTTATTATAATGTTATTTAAAAAAAAAAAAATAATAATAATATAAGTGAAATGCATTAAAAAAATTCATTAGTGTTTTAGTCAAAAATTAGTCAATAGTTTTAGTCAATTTAAAATTCATTAGTGTTTTAGTCAAAAATTAGTCAATCGTTTTAGTCAATTCAAATTCATTAGTGTTTTAATCAAAAAATTGGTCATTTTAGTCAATTTAAAATTCATTAGTGTTTTAGTCTAAAATTAGTCAATAGTTTTAGTCAATTTGAACATTCATTAGTATTTTAGTCAAAAATTAGTCAATAGTTTTAGTCAATTTAAAAATTCAATAGTGTTTTAGTCAAAAATTAGTCAATAGTTTTTTTAGTCAATTTAAAAACTCATTCATTTAAAATTAATTTAATAAGAATAAAAAATTCATTCATTTAAAAGTTGTTATCAGTAGGTTTAATATTGTACAAGTATAAAAATTTTGCAGTTAATAAAAATTAAAATAAAAAATATGTTGCAACAATAAAGATGAATCAAATCCACATGATTGATACGAATCATAAGAATCATTTCATTAATACGTGTGGTATGAATCATTCAAGGTAAACAATTCGTTCAAATTACAAATATTTCTGGAAGTATTCGTTTTGATAATTATATTTTTACATTATTTAATTAAATATTCGATTAATAATTATATTTGATAATTATATTTTTTTGTATTTTAGATAGAAATTTGATATGATATACACAAGAAAAATATGAATGATTTATTTCAACAAAAAGTGCAAGTATTTTAACTTTCATTTAAAATTTGCACAAAAATTCAACTCATGTATACATACATTCATCATGTTCTTCTTTAATGTATAGTAATAAAATTGATATTTATAATAACATTTTTAGTAATAAAATTGCCTTTTTCAATAGTTAATTTAAATAAATTAACTATTGAATAAAGGCAATTTTTATTACTTATACATTAAAAAGAATATGATGAATGTATGTATACATGAGTTGAATTTATGTACAAATTTTTAATGAAAAATAAATTGAAATAAATAATGTAATTTTGTTTGCAATAAATGTAATTTTGTTTGAGTTTTTAGAATAAATTTCCTTTTTTTAATTAAAATTTTAAATCTTCATTAGTAGATGTTAATGTTTATATTTGCATTTTTACGAAATTCTGATAATTTCCTTCAAAAACCGTTATCAATCACTAAAAGAAAAAAAATTGAAGTATATTTCACAGCAACGTTATTGCTCTGATTTTTTATAAACAAAATGGCAGGCATCTTAATTTTCAAAATACATAACATCATATATACATAATACTGTCTCTGTATTGCCAACATATATACATAATACAAACATTCATATCAATACATTTCGAACTTTCTAACAACTGCTTTTAAGATGCATGTAATAAACAAAGAAAGGTACATTTTATTAATGTGTACTTATACATTAGTCTAAAACTTAATTAAAAATTGTTTTTATTAATAAAAGTTAATTAATTGCTTTAAGTAGAAATTATCTTAATCAAATGTTTCAATGATGACAATCATGTGAAAGGATATTACTTATTTTAGAAATAAAGTACAAGTATATGATGTTGCTATATTTTTAAAGTATTGATTTTCTAAACATAAACATGACCACAGAACACCTAACATGAGGAATTAATTATAATAGTTCTTAGCCAGTTTGTTCCAACAACTTTGTTGGGTAATAATTCAAAATTGTTCATTTCTGAATTCAAGCAACTTTCCATGAGTTAGAATTTGCTTTCAACTTTTCATTAAAAATATATCAATAAAACTAAATGTGCACGAAGTCAATTCATTTAAAAAAAAAATTGAAAACACTATCTCATAAATCCTTTTGAAGATTTATTTGTATGAATGTTTCAGAGATGATTTTTATTTGAAAATTAAGTACTTTATTTTACATTTTTAAATCTTTACAATGCATGCATCAAACAGAGAAACACTGCATCTTTTAATATAATTAACATATTATATATGCAGTGATACTCCAAATCAACAAAAACTGCAGTATCATTTAGTCAAAATCTATGCAAACACCATACGGAGCCTGGCTCTACCTGCTTTATAACGCCTAACAGAAACCAAACCAAAAACAGCCGTTCTTCTATTTCTACAGCATCACGTGCTCCAAAGTTTTTCGGCACGGCACATTATTTACGACGTAAATAAAAGTTTTGCGCCATCGTCGCGGACGGTACCTGGTGATGCCTTCCAGAAAAGATTACGCGCTCACTTACCCCTCTGCATACTAACATAAGTGTACCTTTCGTCAATTCCGCGCATTCACTGTCGCATGGCCATGACCCATCCTGCTCTCGGCTGGTAGCAAACAGAGGAAGAGAGAGGGAGCATTTTCGAACAAAATCACACCCATGTCAACAATGCCACAACCTAGATGCAAAAGGAAAAAGGCTTTTCTTTTCTCTACCGCAAGATGGGAAGCCGAGCCCTTAAAGTATAACGCAGCGGCTCCCTCTACAAATCTAAACCCTAAAAATAG